>VYZU01049066.1:0-12986 GCA_013401355.1 Ceyx cyanopectus | reverse complement strand
TTTCATGATGGTTTGTGAATCAAACCTCCTTCTCATTCATAAATGGAGCTATTTGCCATCATCATGGGTGGTGCAGGTCAGAACATCCAGCCAATTTCTGCCTGGTGCAGTATTTCACATGGTCACAGGATGGCACTCTGAGCATGCCATACCTCACACAGGCAGCTGACGTGCAGAATGGGAAGGAACATCCGTGGCTATGAAATCTGTTGCATCTGGTGACTTACAGAGTAATGGAGCAGATTGAACAGGACTGAGAGAAAATTGTACTGGCATTCCTGATTTAGGGTTTATTTCCCTTTATAGTGGAGACAGTAAAGCTTAAAAGGGGCTGAGTCCTGGCTGTTTCAACCCTGAAAATGCATATGGCAAAAGAAATCAGAGGAGAGAAATGTCAGTGTAAATGCAGCCATTTTCAAGTTCTTGATTATGCTGCTTTTTTTTTTCCTGAATACTATGTCAGAATTGGAAGATTCAGCCCAAGTACTGTTTATTCCTGGATATTTGTCTTACAAAGACTTCATGTTGCAATATTGCCTGACAAGCAGGTCAAAGAGAATGTCATGCCGTTTGGAACTGAGATGGCATTTCTGTTCTGACACAAGGACTTGATTTTTGGTCAATGTGTAGAGGTTCTGAGTTAATTCTGTTCCTGCTTCAGTGTTGGCAGCCAAGCCTCACTCCCTGACTGGGATTACATGCAAGAGGCCAGACTGGCAGATAGTTAGCAGTGGAATAGAAAAGCAGGATACCCCCTTATAAGGCTCCATCGTGTGACCTAGTGCTGCATGGGATTAAGTGTGGAGGTGAGATCAAGGCCACAGGCTACTTGTCAGTAACAGAAATGCAACACAGAAAGAGGGACACTTAGATAAGCCTGGGTGGGAAAAAGTCCCAGAGGTACAATATAGGGATGAAAGGAGATAATTCAAAGTGTAAACCAAACCTCACTGTTAGGAGTTAAATTTAGTGATCTAGGAGTCAGGTTGAGGATTTAGTGATCCAGTTATCTTCTCCTAGGGTATTGTTAATGTCATTGATAAGGTGACACTTGGTAGCAATGAGTATGAAAATTTGAATGGGGACTTACAGAAAGGAGGGAATTGTCTGAAGCTTGTGCTGTGCTAATGAGTTGAATGGATAGTGCCCAGATTTGTGATGAGGTTGCTGTAACTTACCCTGCCATGCCAGTTTTCACTGAAAAAGTGCAGTGTGGATCAGACATTCAAACACATCCCGACTGGATGGCAGAAGGAGCTGCAGCATCTGAGGACAAGGATTCAGGCAATAACTGGTCTATTGTATTTGAGTCACAAACCAGAAGCTGGGTATCTTCCTGGATGGTGCTTTTCACATTCACTCAAATGATTAATTAACAGGTAATTAATAACTTCACAGCAGAGAACAGATTCCCATTGGTCTGTAACTGCTGCCCATTTGAGGCCAACAGTGAAACCTCCAGAGCTTTCAGTGGGATCCCAGTTGGTCTGCCACTGAACACTTAATGAACCGTTCTCATTTTGTCTGGCTGTGTTTAACTGACCCAACTTGCTGTGCACACACCCAAATACAAGATAACCTGCAGCAACCCAGGTGAGTCTTGCCCCTCCTGATTGTTGTCTGCAGCTCAGGAGCACGTAGCTGTTTTCCCCTTAGTTCAGGAGCAAAGAGGGAAGGGCTGCTAGTGGTAAGTGAGGCAATTGGAATGGTAGTTGGGTGGTTATCAGTACTCCCTTCAGCAGCAGTTAATGTGCCTGGTATCTCACTATGTCATCTTGCTACAAGTGCCACTGTGCCATCAGTCTTTGTGGGGATTTCAGTTCATCAGGCTTTCAGCATTTTGGGCAGCTGGAAGCTCCTGGCTGGTGTCTGTTTATGCAGAGCCATTAAATAAAGGAGTTATTTGTTGAATGCCCTTCACCTGAGCATGGCTGTGGGCAGGTTGAACACTGAGTAGGAGAGGTGGCTGTGACATTTCGGAGTTGTAGTGGAGTTGGTTAATTCATGTCAGATAGTTGATGTGCTGTGGTTGATTGTCAGAAGAACCAAGTAGATCTGGATCTACAACCTAGATCTAATCACTGGGAAAGCTGTGTGGGATGGGTATCCATGCTGGAGGAAAAGGTGTAGGTCTGTGTGCAGAGAACATAAGGAAAAAACCCATATATACTGAAATAAGCACTTGAGGGGCCTTTGCACTGTGGTGTGGGCTTGTTGTTGTTGTTTAGATGTTGTTTTTTTAAGAGCAAGAAAAATTACAAAGAAAAAGGGCTTGATTTGATTGATTCCATGGCTTTCAGTGGCAGTTAGTTAACCTGTCACTGTTGGCTTTCTGTTGTGCAAACAACAAGATACTTGTAAGTGAAGAAAAAGCCTAATATGTCTTTTTCCTGGGCCATAGAAATATCCCATTTATCAGAATTCTTTATTTTCATTTTGCTTATTGATAAAAAGCCCATGGAGAATGAGTGACTACCAGCAGAGCTGCTGTGTCTTGCTACTCTGGAATCCAGTAAGATTAATTTTTTCTGCACCTCTATTGTGGGAAGTCTCTTAACTGAAGTAAGTTAACTGCTCTTCTTGGGATCAGTTACCTCACCTCAGTATATCCTACAAGGCTTAAGAGTTAGAATGTGACACAGGTGGTCTCTGGGATTTTCAGAAGCACCTAGTTTAGAATCCATTTGGAAGGTTTTGAAAATAGGAAACAGACACTTAAACTTTAAGAAATGTAAGTCATATCCTTACAAAGTCATCCTCTCCTCCAAAGAGGAGGCCCAACTGAAGGATGCTGATTGTACTTTGTTGGTTTTTTTTTGTTAGTTACTTGGTTTAAAATGCCTTTTAAAGGTCTTTTTATGGGAAGCATTACAGTCTTGATTTTGGAATGACCTGGACATTAGTGCTTAATTCCACTTAGAGCTTTACTTCAGGATTTCAGGCTTAATCCCAAACTGTGGTGATTCAAAAGTGTAACATGATTTAATTTTTTTTTTTCCCCAGACTGCTGAGAAATGGGACAATAGGCCCATGAATGAATTTTCTTTCTCACTCTGTTTTTGCAGGTTCTAAGTCACAAAACTGCTTGTGGAACACCATTATTGGTGGGCTGACTGGCAACCTCAAGGAAAGGCCAAAGCCAACCATCATCAGTGACCCCAGACCTCCTGAAGAAATCCTAGCAGATGAACTACCACCAGTGGACAGTCCCGAGGCATTGGTGAAAACATCTTTCAGGTCTGATGGAGATGAGTTTCTTTTGTTTATCCTTGAGAGGGTGTCTTTTGAAGATGAGGTCTGCAGTGTGGGTTGGCTGAGAACAATTGATAGTGAAGGATTCAGTGATGCTGGGTATCTATGGATTGAACAAGTGTGAGAGAAGAGGTCCCTAAAAAATACACTTCTCAGACCTCATTTGCCTTCTGAAGAGATGATGGACTAGACAGATAGAAATACTGTAGCTAGTCCAAATGCTTGACAGAGTCAGCTCATGATATGAAAATGCCTTTGAAGGTTGGTATTGTTTCCTTTAAAAGGGGTTTAGTGATGAAGGTGTGCACCTTAGGTCAGATGCTTTGCTTTTTTGATGCAAGGGGGAGCTGAACCTTTTCCTGCTGAGGTGATGTCTTGAGACCTGTCTAGATTAATTCATTTTGTCAGGGAGAAGGGTTCTGGCCAGGGGCTGCAAGAGAGAGATTGCTGCTGCTGTAAAAGCCTGTGATAAATTTTCCTCTTTTTTGATTTAATCATGTGAATGTACAGTTGTCAGGTGTTTCTTGGAGGCATGTTTTCTGGAAATAATTCTCTCACAATGAGGTAAAACAGAGAAGCTTTCTGCATGCAGTGGAGTTTGACCATCATGTGAAAATTGATGTGCCCAGCAAAAGCAAAGAGAGTGGCAGAATTGATTTTTCCAAGTGTTTCTTGACCTTTTTGTTGTTGTTGCTGAAAAACTGCTCTACTTTTCTTTTATATAAAACACTTGTGTGTGCAAGCATAAAATGGTTTTTGATTTGGATAAATTTCTCTGACTACAGGCATTTTGATTATGCCTCAGTCTGTCGATCTTATTTCAGTTTTCATATAATCATTACTTTGAAGGCACTTATCGAAGTCATTATATTAGGTAGTAGTGTCACACATCTTGTTTATACTGCTTGACATTTCAAAGTGCATTACCATGAAGTGAGTTTATGTCAGTCTTTCTAAATAAATCCTGTAATTTCATAGCATGTTTTTGTTCTCTAGTATTTCCATTGAAATGATTCAAGACAAGTGTTTCAGAACCTGGATCCTCCTTTTATGATGACCTGAAGTATTTAATGGTTTTTAAACACTTTGTGTCTCTGACAGTTAAAATATATTTCAAGAAATCTATTTCTTTTTCAGCTTTCACTTTTTATAAGAAATTCTGGGTATCAGTAACTCTTTACCTTGCCATCACTGAGATAATTCCAACCATTTTCTATAACAAAATAATGTCCCAGCATTTTGAATGGTATGATTTGATTATGTGACTGGGTGACTGGGAAGAAGTGAGCTTGTATATTGCAGAATATGGACCAATGAGTTGGAAAATGTAATTTAGCAAAATAGTTTTGCTAATGCAGTTTAAATGGCTTTATAAACATTACAGAACCTTTGTATTTCATCAGTATAGTAATTACTGTACAGTGTGGCACTTTGGGGGGCTTTTACAAATGGAAATCCAAACAAATTGTTGTTACAAAATAATTTATGTAGTTTTATAGAGAGAGAAGGCCCCATGTGTGTTGCAGAGCTATGCAGAGGGATGGAAGATAAGTCAGTACATTGCAGTTGCTGTCTAAAGACATGAGAAAATAACACTGAGGTGCTTTTATTCAGTTTGGAGTGTTGTTATGATGGTACTAAGTGGAGCTTAGGAGGCAGTAGCATCTTCTGTACAATGGGGTCACACGTTTGATTCATCAGAGTCTTGGGTGGGTTGTGAATTTCAGTTTCTTGCTTGGCTGGTGTGTCCCAGTGCCAGTGATCTCCTGGCAAGCCTGGGCTGTCCTTGTTTCCTGCTCACCAGGCACTAGGGGAAGATCTTGCTGCCCAGTAGCCTTTGGGGAATGAAATGTGCTCTTTAGGCTGTCCAGTCCAGCATGCCTTAGGAATCTGGTGGCTGAATCTCAGGGGGTGTGTGGGGCAATGTTAAAGCTGATTTAACAGAGAGAACAACCAGACCTTGGTTTTGAACACGACTGCTGCAAAATGTAAAATGCAGCTACTCCCTTCCTAGTTATTCCCTGCAGTTGGAGCAGTGGATGGCAATACTATCCCTTTCATGCATAGTTAAAAAGAAAATGTGTCTCCAGTGTCAAATGAGTCACACTTCCTTGTGATTGCCTATCTTTTTATGTGAATACATATAAGCAGCGTGAAATCCCAGTTGCCACCTCCTGTATTAGATCTTGTTTTCTGCTGTGCAGTACTTATTGTTCTGTAGCTTGGAAAATTAGGAAGAGATCTATATTTGCTTTTGTTCAATGCCTCGATAGGAGCTTGAAACACATTTAAACATAAAAGGAGGAATGTGGCTATTTCCATCATCTCAGTACTTTTCCTGCAGTAACAATCCATCTTTAAGTTGGAAAGCACAAATCAATTGAGACCAACCCTCTCTCTGCAGCCCAAATAAAGGTAGCACATGATCTCTCCAGAATTAAGAAGTCTTCTGGTGGTCTTGATTTCCTTATACAGTTATTTCACTGTCTCTTTTCTGAAGATGTAAAGAACAAGCACAAGGTTGGTCTCAATATGATTGAATACCTTTCTGAAGAGAGAACTGAAAGAGTTTGTAGTGTCTTGTTGGCAGGAGTGTGCTGAGCAGTTATAAGTAATTTTGTGTCTTGAGTAGTTATATCACTGCAGTGTTTAAAACAGAGATTTAAAATCCTTTCTCGCTGGCATTTAGTCTGTCTAGTAAAGGCAGGGGAGCCCCCAGTGTGAATTACATTGCAAAATACAGTGAAATATGGAGAATGGTGACTTATCCCTTTGGGACATGGGATAAAAAGAATAATTAGACCACAGAACTGATTATCTTCTTGACCCACACTGTGCAACAGATCTGTTAGATCCATGGTCTTTCTGTGCACAGATACACAAGCTCAAACCTCCAAGGGCTGTGATCACTATTTGTTCTGCAGGTTTGAGGTGATGCTTCAAATACAAGGACTTCAGTCACAGCACCAGGTGCTGGGAGTCATCTCAAGCCTCTGTTGTATGGGTCAAGGTGGCATCAATAAGGTGTATGAGCCTGTCTTCTCCCTGCCTTGCCTGAATCAGAGCAAGAGCCATTGCCACTCACATGATGGAGATGGACTTTTAAGACTCCTCCTGTACTACCTCTGATATGTTGACACTCTTTGGGCAGCACGACAGCTCAGCTGAAGCAATCCGACCTAATATATGAAGTCTGAAAATCAGAGATGGTGATGCTGTGTGGGGGAGCTGCACCCATCACTGCAGAACAGAAGTTGAGGGCTAGATTTGAGATAGAATCAAGCCCTTCCTGCTGCTTCTCCCTCAGTATTTGTTAATGATTACTTTTTATTTGGATTTTCTTCTTTTTTGAAAAACCAAATGACAGGCAGAAATGAGAGATGACTCTCACTTGACCTAACGTGTTAAAAAAACAGTACTGCAGAAGGCTGGAAACATGAAAGATGCTTTCTCATTGTTTTTTATCCCCATTTACAGGAAATCCAGGTCTCACTAAATATTGAAATGTAAGTAGTCTCTTTGGAAACCACCCATCTCAACATATTTCTCATTTTAGACTTATTATAAGGCACTTTACTTGCATTAATCATAAATACATCTATGTTCTATTCAAACTTGTTGCATATTCCTGTAATTTATTGATACTCATTATGATGGATAAGAAGTGAAAAGTATCCTGTTCATTAAGGAAATGGCTCCCACATCATTTATCTCTCTTCTCTCTTCTAATTGTGCCTCCCTTCTAGATGCATTTATGCTTTGTGAGAGCTCTGTGCTCATTTCTTGGGAGATTGAGATTTATGAGTCAGAGGGGGAATGATCAGAGGAGAAAGATTTATACCTGTTACTGTTCAAAGGCTGCATTCTCCCTCTGTTCCTGTATATCCACACGGGTCTACGTGGAAGGTGGTTTTTTTCAGGCAGTTGAAAGAGAAATGGTCCTCCCTTTTTCCCTTTTCCTTTTTCTTCTTTTTTTTTTTTTTTTTTTTTTTGATATCCCAGTCTTCTTGTTCTCCATAGGATAGATGTATTATTGATGACAAGCAAAGCCAGAGGTTCTGTCTCTGTAAACATCAGACACATCAAAAGACCCAAGCTGAGAAATTCAGCAGGACTGTGGGTGTCCTAACAGAGCTGTGCTTTTGAAAGGTGAGGAATGAATCCCCTTCCAGGATGAGAGAGTTTGAGAGGAAGCTCCATGGATAAATAAAAGTCCTGGTAGTAAAGAAGTCCTGCTTTGAAGACCAACCAGTGCCTGTCCTTGACCACACTTATCTCCTGACAAATTTCACCTGAACCTTGGCAATAATCTTCCAGTTCTGGCTTTGTGAGCACACAGATCACCCCCAGGCCTTGACACAGAGTTGTCTGGCCCCCATCACACACAGAGGGTGGGCATCTGTTTAAACCCAAACTTGCTGTTGCTCTACATGTCTGCATGGCACTCATGGGTACATGAGTATGTAAGAAACCAGCGGTAGCTTGTGCTGCAGCTTTTGAGAACCACAACTGATGCTGATGGGAGGCATTATTTTCATAGTTACCCTGTAAATCATGCCTCATCACTGGTGGAGTGGACCACATCTCTTACTCTGGTAGATTAAGTGAATTCTAGGCCATGTCCCCTCCCCTCTTGGCCTTTGGTTACACCCAGTGTGGTCTTTCTGAGCACGTGCAGAGATCTGGGGTGTCCTAATGGGAATTATCTGTAATGGAGAATCACCTAATAGGGAGGAGCTAAGCTGGTGGCCACCTGGCCACTCCTCCAACCCATAGGCTGCACATGAAGGGCACTGGGAGGAGGGGAGGTATGGGCTCTGGAACAGATTTATTGTCCTGGCAGCCTGTGCATGTCCTGTGGGCTGTAAGTTGCTCATCCTAGTATTAAATTAAGACTGTCATGGTATGTGTTTCATTCCCAGTGAGAAAATGGGATAGTGAATTTCTTACTCCTGGCAGTCAAGAGAGATAAAAGTCTTTGACTAATCAATTGCTGAAGCTTTATCTTGAGTTCTTTAATTTGTGTAGGCAAGAGCCATTGAAAAAGCACTCACAGAAAATTCCCTTACAGTTGCATCTGCTTTTAAATGGCTGGCTGATGGCAGTGGAGTTAAGTGGTATGTTATACTGTGGTGTTTTCCTAAATGATGTGGTAAAATGTTCTCCTGATCCAATCCAATCAGGGACAGGTTTAGCTTGGTTTTGAGACCACAAAACTTGCAAGTAAGAGTTCAGGAATATTTTGAAGAAGAACAGCAGCAATGGTGAAACTGCACAAAATGATCTTCTAGCTGATACAGAAGAGATACATAATTTCCACTGAAGTCCTGCTTTTCTTCTTAATGTGAAGAGCTTTGAAAAAGGAAGAAAAGGGGGTGTTTAGTTCCAGTTAATTGAGTTTGACAATCAGACCTGAAGAGAAAACTCGATTGTGTTTTGGGAAAATACTTGCCATTTATTAACTGAAATACAAACTTCAGATTTCTGTGAAACCTAAGAGAGAATATACCCTAAACATTTACCTAGGACACGTTGGAAATCCCCATACCTGTTGTAGGTGTCACCCATCCAATGGATTGAATTGTTGATTCCCAGGGGAATGCCATTAATACCAGGCTAAGGGATGCTCAGTCACCTCTTTTCATCCCCTGCTCTGTCTACCTTTCAAATTTTGCTGCTGTGCTTTCCCATGAAGGTTTTCTCTGGTTTCCTTCCTCATGCAACATGATTTTTGGTGGCTGCTGCATTTTGCTGGAAAATCTTTTGCCAGCAATTCACAGCCCAGCCTACTAGTGGCTTTGCAGACTCGTAGCAACATCTAGGTAAGTAAAGCTGCTGCGAACTGTCAACACCCCTTACCCACATAACTTGCTAATGGGTGTTCTTCAGCTGGCTTTGGCATGTTGAGCAGCCTGCTGGCAATTTCTAGAAACTATTTTATGTAATAGAAAGGTCTCATTTGGAAATTATCTCACTATCCATCTGAGTACTCAGCGCTCACTGATGGCAGAGCCACCGTGTCTGTAGTTTGCAGACTGGGACATTTATTTTTAGTTCCAATAATTTTTGGATCTGAATCTCCTGAAGTGTTCACAGCAAGGCTGCTAAAACTATCATGTGTTAGCTGGTTTCCATCTGAACTTTATAAATTGATCTCAACTATATAAATTGACTCAGGTTGTTTTGAAACCAGGCCTCTAGCCTCAATTTGCTGTCAGTGCTGTGCTCAAAAAGCAATCTTGTGTCTTGGTGGAAAAGCTTGCATTTTGTGGGGTGGAAATTGGCTCAGGAATATGGGCTTTGGATCCCCATTTATGCTCAGTGATTCCTTCTGGTATGTATCTACCTTGTTCAGTCTCCTTCATGTGAGCACTTAAGAGTTCCTTGTCAGAACAAATTTTCTCTCAGCTGAGCTGAAAAAGGACCAGACCTGCAGTTCTGTTTCTTTTCAATAACAGCTACTGAAGAGTGTTTGTTTTAATAGGGAAAACTCTCAGAACCTCATTTTCCTTCTTCCTAAATGATGTGTGCAAGCCTCATTTACATCAGTGCGAGCATCTGTAGTTGCAGTTGCTAAGATGAAGATAATATTTCTATTTCCAGTACTTAGAACCTCAAGATTGATTTTTGTCATATAATTGTCACCAATAGTATCTACTACCCCTGAATCAAAAAGAAGCTTGTTATCCTACCAACTCCTTGTAGCAGTTATAATTAAGTCTGTTCTAATTCTGAGCACTGTTATTCATAATAAAGTAATATTCAAATTCATTCTGGAGATGAGATGTTGAGAAAATTGGATTCCTCTTCCTACGGCACTGCACCTCCTTTGAGGGCTTCTTCACCTCTGGAATTGTTTGAAAGTTGCTCATAATATAATTACCCACAGTGTCAGCACTACTTGAGTAAAACAAGGGGTGTAAATTGGCATGAAGCTCTGTTGACTTCTGCTGCTGATACACTGGAGCTCAGTACGTGGCTTCTGGTATTTCCAACTACTGCTGGTACATTGGAATTTGCATTTTTGTTGATGAATGTTCTAAAGCTGATAAACTTGCAGAGTGTTTTTGTTGACTCATGAGCAGTTGTGTTGAATAATCTGTTCATCAAAGTGGCCTGGGCTAGACAGAGCAAATTCCCACCTGAGGGATGCCCAAGGACCCAGCTCGGTGAAGCTGGCAGCCTTTGAATTGACACAGCCTGAAACCCATCACCTTTTTTCTCCACTGTTTTAGTGCTGATTCTCATGTAGCCAGGGCACTTTCTGAGCCTCTAAGGATGATGGTCAGATTAGTCATTAGGAAGAATTTCTTCCCCATGAGGGTGGTGAGACACTGGCACAGGTTGTCCAGAGAGGTGGGGAAAGCCTCATCCTTTGAAGTTTTGAAGGCCAGGCTGGATGAGGCTCTGAGCAACCTGACCTAGTGGGAGGTGTCCCTGCCCATGGCAGGGGGTTGGAACTGGATGATCTTTAAGGTCCCTTCCAAACCTGACAATTCCATGATTCTATGTTGGCAAGCCATCACCTGGTGTGTAAATTTTCTTTTGAGTTGCTTGGGCTTTACATATTTACTCACTGCATTGGTTCTCAGAGAAAAAGACAAAACAACTTAGCACTTTTTCACTTTAGAATTCATTCTGTAATACAAATAATTATGTTATCCTGACACACTGATTCAATATGATGTACAAATATTTTTACCCAGCATGGCTGGGTTAGGGCTTATATAATAATGATTTTTACTGTTTAACATAAACAACCTGGATGATCAGGCACTGATGTATGTAGATGAAATTGCATGTTTGTAGATGAAAAAAACCCCAAACCATCAAACAGGATATTGGTTAGTAGACCAGATGGGTGTGCTGCTCTGCAGGGGGAACTGGGCTGGCAGAAGCCTTCTGCAGATCAGCAAGGGGAAGTCCTAAAGTCCTGTATCATGGTGGGGAACAACCCCATACACCAGTAAATGCTGAGAGCTGACTGACTGGAAAGCAGCTTTGCTGAGGAAAACCTTGGGGTCCTGGTGGCTAACAGCTTAGACCATGGGCCAGTAATGTGGCCTTGCAGCAGTGAGCACCAACAGCATCCCGGGGAGCAATAGGAGGAGTGTCACCAGCAGGTGAATCTTCCCCTCTGTGCAGTACTGATGAGGACATGTGTGGAATGCTGGGTCCTGTTCTGGATTCCCCAGTACAAGAGAAACAGGGGCATACTGGAAAGAGTCCAGCAAAGGACTGTAAAGATAATTAAGAGACTGGAGCATGTGATGTGGAAGGGGAGGCCAGGAGAGCTGTTCATTCAGCCTGGAGGAGAGAGGTCTTGGAGGGACCTTATCAATATAAATACCTGATGGAATGGCACACACCAGATAGAGCCAGACTCTTCTCAGGGACAGGACAAGAGACACAGGGTAAAAACTGAAATACAGTAAATGCTATTCAAACATAAGAAAAAACTTTGGCATCTTCTTTCCCCTTTTGCTTACTCTGAGGGTGGTTGGACACTGGCCCAGATTGTGGAGTCTCCATCATTGGAGACACTCAAAACCTGACTGGACACAGCCCTGAGCAACCTGCTCTTGCTGGCCCTGCTTTGAGCAAGGAGGTTGGCCTGGGTGATCTCCAGAGGCCACCTCCAAGCCTCAGCAATTCTGGGATTCTGTGATGGGGATGGGGAATGGCTGGATGATCACCCCGTGAGTAAAACCCAACCATCTGCTCTGCACTGCGGGTTCTGTCTCTGCACTGCAGGTTGTGCTGCACCCTGCACACATATGCTGCATGGAACTCCCTCTGATGTCAGTGTGAAGTAGAGGTCTGCAGTGCAGACTCATGACTGGGAGACTTTCCCCATCTGTGAGGCAAACCAGAATAACACATTTTTACTTTTTTCTTTTTTTTTTTTTTCCTATGTAAACTGAGCATTTTGTGAATTGAGTCTTCCAGACTCGAGGAGTTTATTAACATGCAGGCTTCATCTGCCAGTCATCAAAAGAAAGTGGCACTGAGTTCACAGCTCATCTAGATGATGGGAGAGAAGAAACATGTGTAACTAAATACTAATACAAATCCTCAAGTGCAATTTAAATTTGTCTGAACAAGTCTCGTCTAAGAAGGGAGGAGAAGTGCAAATGACAGAGGCAAATTCCATAAAGAATTGGTGAAAACTTTTTCATCAGTTGATTATGAGTTGGGTGATGGTCTTAGTGAGGTTATCTGGGGTCTTAGAACCACTAGTTCATTTCCAGAGGCAGCCAAACACTTGGACCTGTCCTGAGTCAAAACCTGGTAAGGGAGGTTACTGCTTGTTGCTTCTGCAGAAGCATTTCTGGGGGTCCTGCTGAGCTTCCCCTAGGTCTTATAAAACATTGCTTAAATATTTATCTTCACAGAGATACTAGACTAAAGTGTCATCTTTTTTTTTAACCAGTACTCTCTAATGTTGATTTCAAAAGAGACCTTGGCCTCAAATACTACATGGAAAATGTTCTGCTGTATTTCCTCCGCAGATAGAGGAAGTGATAAGGAGCAGATAAGCCCTTTCTCTCACCTTTTAACTGCTGAATTTGGCTGGCTGTTGATGTGCAAATGTGGTGGTAATTTGTTTTTGGTATTTTATTGTCAAAAGTAGACTCATCTTAATGACGTCTCTTCCCAGACACTGTTGAGAACTATCTGTTACTTTCAGTAGCTGGCTTCCAGAACATCTCTGGTTTGGTTTGGTTTTGTTT
>VYZU01049065.1:0-17090 GCA_013401355.1 Ceyx cyanopectus | reverse complement strand
TTTTTTTTTTTTTATGGACAAGGAAAAACTTTTGTCAAATATCCATTGTTTAGTTGGAGATGCATGGAAGGGATGGAAAATAAAACCCTAATACTAATAAAATAAAACCTTAGTTGGCAACATGATTGTTACCGATATCACTGATTACAAGTGAGACTGTGTTTCTTGAAGTCCATACCAACTTTCTTTTTGGGTAGCTAGATTTTGATCATTTGTCCCCAGCCACAGCCCAGTTCTGTCAATGTGTTTTGGAAATGATTTGTCATGTTTTGCTTGGGTGACTGCTTCTATGGACAAGGATACAGGCATTGGAAAGAAGGTATCTGGTTCATGCAGCTCACAAGATCACTGTTACTCTGGCCAATGTCTTACGTGACTTACATCAAATATAACAGGGCAATGCTTCCTTGCAAATCAGCAGTCCTGCTAGGTATCAATAGCCAGCAATTTGTCCATTAAAGACAGAACAGAGATGGCACCACTTCTGTCTGCCTTTAAATCTTTGCCTTGATAACTAGCCTAGCTTGTGAAGGTACTGGACTTAGGTTTAACTTGAGAATCAGCAGAAAACAACCCTTTTCCATTTGCAGGGAGACACAATGAGTGATTGGAATAGGTGTAAAAATCACTTTCTGCTTTATGATGTGTGGATTAATGAAAGTATTAAACCATTCTAAATGATAGATAAGGAAATTATTTCCACTGTAGCTTGAAAGAAATAAAACTGTTCTGTCTTAAATTTAAGAGGTTTAAAACTTTGCAAGCTCATCAAAAGTGTATGGGCAACAAAGAGGGGCAAGCTTATAACCATTTATGGATCAAGCTAATTTTTTAACTTTCATCATTTTTCTGCTTCATTACTGTTAGTGTTTCCCATAAGCTTTGAGAAACCAACTTATTTCTCCAGAAGAGTAAATACAGGTCAGGCTAATATGCTTTTATGGGCAGTGCTGGGATTTTCCCATTTTATTGCCATTTTACACTATTAATTTTATATCATTGACATTGTTGTCTTCATTGCTCATGTCTCAGGCTTGAGAAAGACTATTTACTATGCTAAGAGGTTCAAGTTGACACAAAAATGGGATGAAATTCAAATGTGGTTCAGTTGGAGAGTACAAGTGCTATATAATGTGATTGTTTCTGGCTTCATACATGGAACAGGGTGTAGTTTTTTGTTGTTTTCACATGTAGCACTGATTGTATGACTGTGGCTTGTATGTGAATGTGTTTGCACCAGAATATGTTCAAACAGGAGCATCCCTGTCGATGATCGTGTGGTCTCTGTGTACTTAACTATATTCACATGTAAATATTGTACTGTGAAAGTATGTACCTGACTGTATATACTTGTACTAGTGTTTGCACAAAGTTGTGTGCATTTTGACACAAAGATGTGTAAATTCATGAGTGATGCTCTAGGTGGAGTGACTGTGGAACAGTACATGCATCCTTTGTGCAAAAAAAATTAATAAATTTGCATGAATGTGACAAGTGCCAATAGAAGTTCACACACTATTGAGTAGAACAAGATCATAAATTATTTCATCTTGAAGAACACCTGGAAAATGGAAGCTATGGGTCTGTTTATTGCTACCTGCAGTTCGTCTTGCAGTCTTGAAAACTCAGTCATAAATAGGTAATTTGCTGCTATGAATCTCATGTGCTGGATCATGACTGATAGAGTGTACTCAGGGCATTTATGTAGAAAACAGAGCAGTTGGCTAAGAAGAGGCAGTTGGTTGAGAAGAGGTCACGTGGGGAAAGAAGTTATAGCTCCAGTGGACAAGTAGAAGAACAGAACTTCATGACAAGGAGACGGGAGCATGTGAAATCAGTGAAAGTGATTAATAACTACTTTTGGACTTAACAAGAAACAGTCTGTCCCCTCCCAGCTCCTTCCTGACTTGCACAAAACCTTTGTGTAGTTTTCTGATGCTCTAACAAATCAGCGTGTCTCTCTCTCTTCCAAGAACCAGGAGCCTCTTGACCTCATAAATTCAGACTCAGAATCATAACTTTTTATTCAAAGTACTGGTTATATAAAACTGTTTTTTCTCTTCTGGACAATGCAGCCTCCTCCTCATGATGCCCGCTCTTCTGAATATTGATAATGCAAGAAACAACTGAAATGAAAGCAGAAAAAAACACCTTAAGTTCTTCATAACACATTCCACAGAATTTCACCTAGCGGATCTCATACCTGCATAATTAGCAATGGAATGATAAAGTGTCACTCTAGTGGTACCATTAAGACAGCTAGAATGACAAAAGGGTTTGAATTTGTGGCAAATCTTCCACGTCTCTAGGTATTTTGGGTACAGAAGATCATCCTTTACAATAAAAAAAAAAAAGAAAGAGAAGAGTGATCAAGGAGATAAACTGTGATCAAGGAGAAAACTCTCCAGCTTACTTTTTTTCTCCCTCCTATAACATAATAATTTACTGCTTTTTATAATGGTAGAACTTCACTACCTGGCAGGAATATTGCATGCCTGGGCTTTGACATTCAGATTCATCAGAACCACATCAGCTACATGGGAATTAACATAGTCAAATGAAATGTGTTTTTAAGTGATTAATTATGTCCCATTTCTAATCAATAGTTCAGTTATATTATTAGTTCAGTTATCATATTATTAGAATTAATTAGTGTTTCTTGTTCATTTCTGTATCTGTTTTTCCCTTACTTAGCACTGGGTGAAAGGATTAGAATATTACATAATTGTGATGCTGAAAAATGTTACTGTAACCATGATAGCAATATCCTTAATCAAGACACTTAGTCTCTTTTGCTCCACACTAACTTACAGTTACCAGTAACTTACCAGTTGATTTGACTTCTCCATGTGCTGGACCCTGTCCTTCTGCTGTTGCTGCTTCTCATCATGGAGGCTTCAGTTGATTATTATATTTAAAAATTATTTGTATCTAATGCTTTTTGGAGCCTTACCAGTAATTAATGAATAAGGGTATTCTGATCAGCTTTTCTATCACAGGGCAAGCACAGTCTCAGTCTGGGCCCTGCTCACTATCGGAGTGATAGCTGTCAGATCTCTTGAAGAATTCACGTGGAGCTCGTTAAGAAGATTATAGCATAGTCTGCAGTGCCTGTTGAATGTCATGGGGATAGCTGAAGCAACCTGTTGAGTTGATTAAATCGTTATACCTGAAATCCTACTTGAAAGTACTAAAAAAATATTTTCTTTTTACTAATGTAGATTTTCATGTTAGGTGTGGCTCTATCCTTCAAATCTGGTATATTTAGAACTTTTTACAGGCAGAGTTGTTATTAATTAGATGATCCTCTACTGACAAGAAACATGAACTGGAGTGGTAATTTTAGGTATGAATTTCTACAGAGTAATCTGTGTGGGTCATGGCATCTCTGAGTGGGGCACAGCAGTGGGAGAGCAGCCAAGCAGAGTTAGGAGCAACAGCAGTCGTACTAAAGTGAGGCATTAGTTATTGAGGAACAATGATGAAGCTGCAATTTATTTTTATTGAAGAGGAATACCTTCATAGAACGTCCTGAAAGAAAATATTAGTGAGTTTATAGTAAAGTTCCTGTTGTAAAAAGATCTGAATAGAAATCAATTTCCATTCCATACCAGATTAAAAATTAAAAGAACATTTTTTTTTTGTTCAAGCAAATTTCAGTGGCTATGGTAAAATGGTTAGTATATAAATGTGACATAACCTAACAAAACTCAGTTCTAAGAAAACCAAAATATTCTGGTTATCTGTTCAGCATTTAGAAACAAAATTAATATTTAGAAATGTTGTTCTAAACAACATAGTGGTGTTTAGAAACCCCAAACATAAAAATGACCCTTCATCATTTTATTGATAAAATCATCATACACTTGCAGTGTGCTTCAATTGTGCCCAACCTGATATTTTGACCAAAAATATTTTCAGTATCATAACGTCATGTCATTTCCAGGTTTCGGCAAAGTAAATCCTTTTAGAAATGCAAGTTCAGTTGGCTTTGAGGCAGAAGACCTTCAGCTTCCTTTCACCTCCACTTTGTAACTAAGGCTGTGAGAGCAGCAGTTACTGATGATGAGGTGAATTCATTTGCTGTCACATTGAGCCCACGTGAGCAAAAGTTTTTCCCCCTCTCACATCCCACCAGTGTTGGGGAACTTTAAAAGTGTTATCTACTTATGCAAAAAGCAATTTTATGTCCCCTTACATGACACCATGTGCTCAGAATCAGCTCACCCTAGCTATTTTTTATGAAGATGCTCATTTATGCACATTGGTCAGTAATATTTTTTTTTCCCCTTGGCTCGCTACTTATGACTGGTCATTTGTTATGAGTCTTGAGCAAAATTTCTTCTTTTCCCAGAACAGGGTGTGAGGCATATATCTGTAATCTTGCTGGAGAATGATGTAGAGTGAAAATGAACCTTTTCAATAGGATGCTCTGAGCCCAGACTAAAAATATTTATGAGCCTGTGTTAGTTTCTTCCAAGTCCATTTGTTGTCTGACAGGGATGTTCATACTTTCCCAATTGTGGGTCACACTGACAGATTTCCAGGTATCTTCAGGCTATATATGATACTGAGAAATGAGATCACAGGCAGCTTGTTTTCTGAAACTGGAAGGTGTCCTGCAGACATTGCTTGTTCTTGATCAGTTTAGGAGCCCTGGGTATGGTATGGGAGGATATAAAGGTTTTACAGACTACACTTGCAGTACCTCAATGAGCCTGATCTTAAAAATCAATGTCTTAAATTTATTTTTGGATCCCAGTGCCTTCCAATGGAGATTAAGAGAAACTAGAAGGAAGCTACAATTTGTATTTTAAGGCAACCATGCTCCAAGCACCCAAGAGTGGTGTTTCCTAAGAGTACAAGTTCCCATAAGCCTTATAGATTGGATCAGGACTAACCTCTTAAAGACATTGGGTCAGATCTCTTAGATCAATCCTCTAACAATTTCTTATACCTATTATCCTCTATAGTGTGAGGCTGTTGTCTGTTACTCCTCTCTTGTCCCTTTAGTAGTAGAGCTCAAGTTTTACAAAGGGGAAATTCACATTTGGGATTAATCAGTGACTTTCACAGATCAGTAGTATTTACCCAGGGAGATGTCAAGTGGTGTCATGGAGGTGGAAGAAGTGATTCTTAATTTATGGAGGTTAACTTGTGAAATTAGCCTAATTTGCAACTTACAGCCCTTGACCATGAACTGGCCTATGCAGAAATTCTTTCTAGTAGCATAATAATTATACCTTTACACTAAGGTGAAAGGATTTTTCTTTTCACCCTCCTCCAGCATTCTAGTGCACTGCCTTCTTCTCATGCCAGGTGAAATTCAATGCTTTTTGAAACATTCTTTATTAACCTGGCTTTGCCCAAATCCTCCAAGGCCATTTAGCTCAGATTTAGTATTGTGATGCTAGGAGCTGATTTTACACACCTAGGATAGACATCTTTGCAACCATACACTATAGACATTGTTTAACTGCAAGCCTAGACAATTTATTTACAGGTAAAATGAAAATAGCAGAATTGCAGGTGTTGACATGGGCTGTTGTTAGGAGCAAAGAATTTCACTCCCTAACTTTATTCTTTGACACTTTGACACGTCACTTTGTCACAGATGCAGATGAATGCAATTACACCCAAGAAGTGATTTCTAAAGTTGTCTTATTGATATGCATGCTGGATTAGTGCTAAAATGGGTTCATTTTTTCCTTTCTCTTTAAAAAACATTCCCCTATAAGGATTTATATGCCTTGGGTCAACTTGTCAACCATTATAAAAAGGATGCCATGGAACAGGTTATGTGGAGAAGGCTTAGATGAGTGCATGAAGAAATGAATAATTTTTTGCTTTTGAAAATAAATTAGAAAATGTTTTCTGTGTCCTCCATTTGTATGCTGAAGGCCACCTTGGTGCTGAGTGGAGGCCACCCATGTTTGTCCCATAGCTACAAGCAAGAGGCCAAAGTCCTGAGAAGAGATTAGGTGCTGATGGAATCTAGCAGTAAATGTGTGACACAGTTCATATGCACAGCTCTTCCCATGCTAGACTGAGGGCAGTGTGAGTCAGTACAGGCACAGTGAGAGTTCTGTATGTGACTAAGTATAGCAGCTCATCATTTTTTGCTCAGGGGGACCTTGCTTTAGTATCATGGCCAAAATAATTAAAGGCTATACAAGCCTTACTGGAATAGAACACTGCCAGTTATTTAAATAAAATACATACATTACTATATATATACAGCCCTGAGACAATGTCCAGGTGAGATGAATCTGGGACACATCAAGGTCATGCTACAAAATGTGCTAGCATCTGGTTGTGCTGTCAATTAACCAGGACTTAAACAAGGTAATATAATATCTCAGGTGAGCTCCATCACTTCTCTATGCAGACTGTGGAGACTTGGTGTTTACTGCTTCTGTGCTTGGTCTATATGGCTTACAGGCTGTACAGAGATTTTTATGTAAATATTCAGCAGCAAACACAACAGTTCTGTACAGTCCTCCCCTGACATATGATGATGTTCGAAATAAGATATAGTAAAATTATTAATAGATGTGAAAGCTGATGTGTTTAAGATTGTTGTGATTCATAATAATGGTGTGATTAACAGTAAAAGTTCTAGTAATATCAGTGAGAATAGTAGTGGGACAAGATGAGGAGAAAAAAAAAGAAACCAGTCCCAGCTTCAAATCCTCTCTGCTGTAACATATAAATGATAGGAAAAGCCATCCTGAGTGACTGCCCAGACTTTGACAGTAGTTACTAGGTTATATATCTCCATATATATACATAAGAAAGAGCTTAAGGACAGAAAAAGCATGAAGTGGTTTATTTGTACATGTTCTGAGACAGAGATGGCACCTTTGTGTTTAATACTGCTTTATAGATTTTAGTTCTCTAAATGTGAAGCTGTGTAACATTTTGTCACGTTCAGATGCCTGTGGAAAGGGGTTCCAAAGTTTAACTCTGAGCTGTGCAATGAAGTCCTGGCTGCTCTGAACCCATTGACTGGAAATTACATGTGATACCCTCTAGTTCTTGCATTAGGAGAGGCAGAAGCTATTTACTCCTTACTTTGCTTTTGAAGGACTTTCCTCCACTCTAACTCCATAGCATCCTTTTTTTGAGCAGTAGTTGTTTGAGGTTGACAAGGAATCACTAAGGAAATAATATTTAAAATAATGTATGCCTGCCATAGCAGCCAAGTAAGACTCCTTTCTCCAAATTTTCAATCTCAGAATCAGTGAATTATAACTAGATTGTGATAACAAAAGTAAAAACAAACAGATAAATAGATCAATAGCAATAAATTCTTTATCACCACCACCCTCCCCTTCTGTGCAGCACATCTAGTTTTCAGCAGCTGTTGTTATCTTCTGCTCTCTGAAATGAAATTGATACATTCTGCTGTAATTTTGTTCAGTTACAGCTCTTGTCCTTAAGTCAATTGGTGACTTTGTGCTAAAAGAATAATCCAAGTGAACTAATTTTGTGCTTTAAAAAGACTAACTCTTATTAAACAAAGCCCTTATGTAAATTAGTGCTGCAGTCTTTGATATGGCTGACTTAGAGGGAATTTGGAAAAGGCTGAGCAAAATATCAAGTACTGCAGAAGGCTCCTCTGTGAAAACTCATGAGAAGAATGTGATAGCAAGGAAAACAGATGAATAAGAGAAGCCAAGATAAAAGATCAAATAATGAATAGCTGTGGTGAATTGGCCCTGGCTGGATGCCAGGTGCCCACCCAAGCCATTCTGTTACTCCCCCTCCTTGGCTGGGGCTGGCCAGCGAAAGGAAAATACAATTAAAGACTTGTTGGTTGAGAAGGGACAGGGTGAGATCACTCGGCAATTGCCATTATGGGTAAAACAGACTCGACTTTGAGAAAATTCATTTATTATCAATCAAATTGGAATAGGATAATCAAAAAATAAACCCAAACCTTAAAATGCTTTCCACACACAACGCTCTTCTTCCCAGGCTCAACTTTCAATTTCTCTGCCTTCTCCCTGCAAGCAGCACAAGAGGGCAGGGAATGGAGCTGCAGTTTATCACATTTTCTCTGCTGCTTCTCTCTCTGCTCCAGAGGGAGGACTTACCACACTCTTCCCCTGCTCCATCATGGGGTCCTTCTCATGGGAGACAGTCTTTCATAAACTTCTCCAACATGGGTTCTTCCCACTTCTGCAGTTCTTCACAAACTGTTTCATAGTATCAGAGTATTAGGGGTTGACAGGGACCTTGGAGATCGAGTTCAACCTTCCTGCCAGGCAGGATCATAATCTAAGTATAATCTAACACAGGTCACAGAGGAACACATCTAGACAAGTCTTGAAAATCTCCAGAGAAGGAGACTCTACAACCCGCCTGGGAAGCCCCTTCCAGTGCTCTGTGACCCTTACTGTAAAGAAGTTCTTCCTCATGTTAAGGCGGAACTTCTTGTGTTCTAGCTTGTAACCATTACCCCTTGTCCTATCACGGGGCACAAGTGAGAAGAGGCTGTTCCTTTGCTCTTGACATTTAGCCCTCATATATTTATAAACATTTATCAAATCCCCTCTCAGTCTTCTCCAGACTAAAGAGCCCCAGGTGTCTCAGCCTTTCCTCATAAGGCATGTGTTCCAGTCCCTTAATCATCCTTGTAGCCCTCCCTTGGACTCTCTCGAGCAAATCCCTGTCTCTCTTGAACTGGGAAGCCCAGAACTGGACACAATACTCTAGGTGAGGTCTCATCAGTGCAGAGTAGAAGGGGAGGAGAACCTTACTCGACCTGCTGGACACACTCCTTGATGTACCCCAGGATACCATTGGCCTTCCCGGCCACAAGGGCACATTGCTGCTCCATGGAGAACTTGTTGTCCACCAGGACTCCCAGGTCCTTTTCCACAAGACTGCTTTCCAGCAGATCACCTCCCAATCTGTACTGGTGTGACTTGCTATTCTTACCCAGATGCAGGACTCTACACTTATCCTTGTTGAACTTCATTAGGTTCTGCCCTGCCCGGTTCTCCAACCTGTCCAAGTCTTGCTGGATGGCTGCATAGCCTTCAGGCATATCTGCCAATCCTCCCAGTTTCATGTAATCACTTTCATGTCAGTGTGGGTCTCTTCCATGGGGTGCAGTCCTTCAATAACAGGCTGCTCACTTTCATGTTAGGAGCCTGCTCCAGCATGGGCTTCCCATGGGATCACAGCCTCCTTTGGCATCCACTCAGGCTGTGGCCTGGAGTCCTCCGCAGGCTGCATGGGGATTTCTGCTCTGCCATTAGCCTCCATGGGCTGCAGAGGAACACCTCTTCACCACCTGCCTCACGTGGTCTTTACCATGAGTTGCAGGAAATCTCTACTCCGGGGCCTGGAGCATCTTCTTCCCCTTTTCCTTCACTGACCTTGGTGTCTGCAGAGTTGTTTCTCATATATTCTTAATCCTCTCTTCTGCTGCAGTTGCACAGCGGGTGTGCCTCCCTTCTTAAATATGTTATCCCAGAGCCACTGGGATACCATTGCCACTACCACCATTGCCACTGATGAGTTTGACCTTGGCCAGAGACAGGTCCATCTTGAAGCTGGCTGCATGGGTCCTGTCAGACACAGGGGATCTTCTTGCAGCTTCTCAAAGAAGTTATCTCTGTAGACCCCACCCAGATACCAAAATCTGGCCATGCAAAACCAATGTTAATTTAGAAAATGTAAGGTTCTCTTATGCATGGATATTCAGTTCAAAGAGAAGGTGGGAAATTCAAAATTATTGAAAGAAATGCATTTTTACATGGCATTTAATTAGACTTTTGAACTCGTTGCAACAGGAAATTGCTGAAGTCTAGACAATATGAAGACTCAAGAAATAGCTTGGCCACTTACATGAAAATAAAAAAGATAGGGCTGAATGTTAAATAACATTAGCAAAGAGATATTACCCTTGGTGATTCGTATCTTAAACCAATCTTTCATGCCATGTTCTTCAGCTTGATGCATTAGGATGAGATCTAGATTGGATAAAGAGGGGAAATTATCCCATACATATTTGTGTACTCTTACACCTTCCTCTCTTTGTTTTTTTATTGTGCTGTTAGATAAAGAACCAGACTGTTGGCTTTGTCTCAGTATGGCAACGTGTCTGCCTTTACTTGGGAAAGGAGAGATGGGAGAAGGGGGACAAGAGAATTCATTTGTTAAGATGGTAGTGTGACTGACAGCCATCATGTGTGCTCTTCATCAGAACATGAACTTCAGGCTGTTGCTGCCTTTTACATACAATTAAACATTAAAGCACTGATCGTCACAGACAAGGAGTAAAACTGGGAGGCCATCACCAGCCAAGCCTGCATTGCTGAATTAAAGAGTGCCTAGAGAGGCTATCGGAAAAGCCAGACAGGGCTAGAAGGCGTTATATATACTTGAACATGTTGTTTGTTGTCCTTGGCAATAGCTGCACGAGGTAACTTTTCCTTTTTGTGACACTAGTGAGACTTTAAAGTCTTTCAAGAGCAACTGTGGTACATCTCTATCTGCAACAGTGGAGCTCTACTGATGGTGTGCCACAGATTAGGGTGTTTTCTAGCTGTCTTTTTCCTGAAAAATGCTGAATTCACCCATGTGTGACCAGCAATGGCAACTTGCTTATCTGGTGTTCAAATCCCACCTCCCTCCTCCCATTTCCAGGAAGCTTTTAGAGTTGGTCCCAGCTTCCTGAATGCTTATGAGCTCATGGCTACCACATGGGAGATGAAGACATAGGAGCTCTGATCTGATAATCAGAATTGTAATTTTGGATATATTGCTTTTGCAATGCTTTGGTTTCCATTATAGCAAAGCTCTAAAATATGTTTAATAAGCCTGTGGAAATAAGGAAAATATTAAAGATCAGCTTCATCTTTAGTGTATCTAAATCTAGTCCACTTCAGCATTGACAAATTTGTATTAAGCAGGCACTGATACAGGTCTCCAACCTTAAGTACATGTTTATAATCCAGTGAAGTGGATTGAGATCAATAGGTTTGAGGAATGTGCTTAAAATGAAGAGTGTACTTGAGTGCTTGTAGAGTCAAGGCCCTGGTAAAGAGCTCATCAAAGGTTTTCCTACATGCAAAGTTGCACTGATATAAACTTGAAAGTGATTTAAAATTGATTGATTTAAACTCACATGAAAGTTTGGTAAATGCTTTTGATAGAAGTGTAGGTTTGAGGGCTGAGAGACAACTTTTGCTAAAGCTAGTCAGAGTTAAAGGCACTGCCACTCTCCTAGGTTTCCTTGACCTTATTCTGAAGATCACTGACCCCAGAACATCATCTCTCTGTCCCTCTGCTGCTGTGTTTTACAGATTATCAGAATATATTGTTTCTAAAATCTCAAATTAGAAAGAGAAGTAGTTTAGAGATGTGTCCAAGTTCCCTTTTGGCCTTTCTGAATTAGTGGCCAGAAACCTCTCGTAATGTGACAGGCAAACAGCCAGTGAGTCAGAGCATCTTCATCTGCTCCTGCTGTTTGTATCAGTGTGTGTTCATAATGGTAAAAAAATGGAAATGATCAGGCTGGAGCATCTTCATGTAGAAGTGTTTAAGGAAAGCTTACAGCACTCTAACAACTCGACAGTCTGTGCTCAACCAACTTTCACCTGCAAGACTGGGCTGNGCAAGCAATGGAAGATCAATATATAGCATAGACTCCAGGAAGAAAGACCATACACAAATAATAGTGCCTTAGTTAATAAGGAAGAAGCTGTCCTTATTGAATTTTAATTTTATTTTAAATTTTAGCTCTGCCCACTTTTGATCCAGGATTTAAACACAGGTTTAANGGGGGTGGGAAGTCACCAGTTATTCTTTATTGAGTGACTGTTTGTTAGCCAAACAGCATAAATTGTGTGCAGGCTCTCAGCAAACTCAATGTAAATTGTGTTCAGTTCATGGTTCACTGAAGAGCCATGTAATGGAAGGACACTCCCAAAATTTAATAAGAAACTCATAAAGCATTTAACCTCTTGTCTGCCTGCACCCAATGTGTACACTGTGCCGTTATTACTCTTCTGAATAGGCACCACACTTACAATACAATGATATAAAAAGAGACTTAAAAAATTAGGATGTGGTTCTACAAATCCATGCCTTAGTTATTCATGACTGAAATGGCTTTCTGGTCTATGTAAAGTATTAGTAGCTATCATTCCCTCTATTTCAGTCCTGATTCCAATTCTCATGCTTTTTCTCTTCCTTTTAAAACTGTTATGTAAATGAAAATACATCCCTAAAAATCTCTTGGTATTCATTCTCCCACTCATAGCTCCTGGCAACACAGTCTAGCTCAAGTTGAGTTACTTTTATTAAGCCTTTGATTTTGGGGGATAATAAAAACTTTTTTTTTTTTTTTTTTTTCATTATTGCCAGTATGGGATCATCACATATTTGAGTTCAGTCCATTGCCTGGGAAACTTTTACACAGATGGTCAATAGTTCATGCAAGGAGGCAGCAGACCATGTAAACAAGCCTTTGGATTCAGGCATTATTATTACCAGAGTAGCTTAGTAATAAGGCCAAACCCTTGGAGAAATTGCTCATTGCTCTTGCTATCATTCAATCCCAGTCTAATTTAGGATTTCAGAAAAATCTAGAATAAATTGGATTGCTATCAGTTTTATTTCNACTACTGGATTTGAAACTTTTTTGGATGCTGTGCACTCCACTTGGGCCCAGCATTGACAGCTTCACAGCTCTGCAGACTCATTTTTCTACAAAAAAAATTCCTCTAGAGAGATCCTAGAAAGTCCTGAAGAAGTGCAGCACTACTCTTACTCTGGCATCTGTCAGTCAAAGGCTATAAGTTATAAAGTTTCCTCATTATTTAAGTTACTCCCTAGTCTTTCAACTATATAGAGAAATGCAGTCACACTGCCTGTATAAGCCACTGTGATCTGAGGAGGGAAACAGAACATTCAACTTGGTGGAAAGGGAAGCCAGAAAAACACAATGGTGCTGGAAACCAACTTTGTTGACTAAACAAAACAAGCAATACTAATAGTTCTCTGTTGAGAGCAGCTAAAATTCTTAATGTCATTGACAAACTTGAGATGTCCTACTACTTTTTCCCTTTAAGTTGTGGTGGGGATAAACGGGAAAATGCATAATGGCAAATGCTCTTGGACGCTCTTAATTGTTCAGGAACCACAGCAATAGGACAAGGAACAATGGGTATAAAGTTGAGCATAGAAGGTTCCACCTCAACATAAGGAGAAACTCCTTTACTGCGGGGGGTGAAGGAGCCTGGAACAGTCTGCCCAGAGAGGTTGTGGAGTCACCTTCTCTAAAGACTTTCATAACCTATCTGGATGTGTTCCTGTGTGATCCTGCTTTTGCAGAGGTCCCTTCCAACCCCTAACATTCTAATAACCAGCAAGGAGGAAAATCAGGAGGGCTCACTCTGCTCCTAGTAAACTGTAGTTAGCATTGAATAAACACTGATCGGACACAGAAGAGAGCAAGTGCTCGTATGGATTAAATGTCCAGCTATAGAACAGCTGCGGTGCAAGCTGGTATGTTTGCATTTCTTGTGCAAGGCATGAGAATCCTGTGTCCTAAAACACTCTTTGTGCCTGCTGTGTCATTTCAGCTATGTGCTGCTTCTGTGCATCAGTTTCTGAAAGGTGATGGGCTATATGGAAGTGGGTGGGAAGGGGGGAAGTTGCATTATTGCCCTTCCATTGATGATCAAATCAATATTTGATTTGAAACTGTGTATGAAATCACAGTTGTCTCATTGAAAGCTGAGTTAGGGCTTGTGTATTCCTTCACTGGTTTGGGGGGAATGTTCTCAAACTTTGTGCAGTGGATCAATCCTTTTGTCCATGCAACATACATTATTTCTTTTCCTATTTTCCCTGCTGCAATGTCCCCTCCAGCACATAAGGATTTATATCTGAACATGCCAAAGGCAGTGTTAAAAATCCATATTTGTCAAGAAAAGAGGGACTACTAACATTTAGAAAAGTCGGAGGATGGATCTTCACTGAAGATACAAAGTCAATAAAGAGACTTGCAGGGACCTGAGCGTAGGTCAAGTTGACCTATGTGAAAATAGAGAGAAAAGAATGAAATAAAAACAAGTTAAAGGTAGCAATAAAAATATGAGCTGCAACCATTAGTTGTGGTACTGTCAGTTCCTGAAGTGCCTGGACACTACTCTGCCTTTTTTTATCTCCTGTGCCAGGATTTAAAAGCACAGGTAAGAACCAGCCTGCGCACTAGTTTTGCAGTAAACAGAAGTAGTCTGTTTTCCAGATAAGGGAAGCTGAGTAAGGGAGCAGAAAAATGTTCTGTCATGGCACATGTGATAGAGCATCTCTAATGAAAGAAGTTCCTGTGAACCTGTGGCTCTGTCTGGTTGATTACCATTATAAAGTCCTTTTTCTTTCTGACCACAGCAATTTGGGTGGACATCATGATCCACTGTTTTATGTAATTACAGGAGTTCTGGACACAAATACATAGGGTAACGTGGTTAAAAAAAAAATCCCAACTATTTACATCCTTCATTACTCAGTAGCCTTTGTAATTCCTGGCTCGATGTATTCCATGCTAGTGCACTTTTTAATGGGGTCTATAAAAGAGAATTTGAATGCACTACAAAGTAGGTACAAGAATATTATACTTCCTTAATTTTTACATTTGTCATGTCCAAGATGCTAGGTGCATAAAGCATAGGATGGGGGAAGGAATTTCTTAACATGTGATTTGGAGATGCTCTTGGGGAGTTTTCTTGGTCTGCAGAGAGATGGCAAGGGATCAATAGTTAGGATACGCAGGAATGTCACACTCAATTAATTTCCTGAAATTACACTCTGAAGTTGTGTTAATAAAATGAATTAATATGGGTGAAAAGTACTGATATCCTTGGATAAAGGGCAACAGAGAAGAACACATTGTTATTATTAAACTGTTGTAGAAATCCTCTCTTTGGCTTTGACTGAATTATTGCAGTGAGTTTCCTTGGTGATGTGACGTAGAATTTACTGGAGTGTTTGTGCTGTATAATTGAAAATGACACTACCTTTATTAAACAATCTGTGAGACTCTTAACTCTTTTCTATGCTTCAAACTGGATGCCAGTGATTCTTATCCAGGGTCCTGAGCCAGTAAAGTGGAGGTTGGTCAGACAGCCTCTATGAGACATCTAAATTAAGGGGAGGCTGTGGGCAAAATATACATGTCGTGCTTGAGGTAAGTGTAATAACAGTAGATGGATAATAAATGTGGTTGAAGTCTCAACTAACCACTCATTAAATTGTTGCCCATTAGTAACAGAGTGAAACTGTCTGTCATCTTGTAATTTTCTCCCTCAAACTAAGAACATAAGGTTCAGGATGAAGAGATGTCTACATAAATCATTAGTTTAGAGTGATCTTTGTTGACACTACCTGAAAGCTTTCACCAATGCTGTTCATTTATCTGAGTAAAATGAATTAATGCTTCTAGTTCAGGTTTTCTTAGGCAAGTGTCTGCATCATAACGAATCTCATCTAAATTAACGCTAATTGCTGCTCATGACAGCAGCTTCCCAGGAGAGTCTTTAGGGAGCAAGCAAACCATGGAGGTCAGGTCAGATTTGATGGGGTCACACACCTAGGGATCAGTAACAGGGCTTGCCTTTCAAAAGCTGCCAATTAGGCATTAAATACGAGTCCTAGGGATTAATATTGTGGTTTGGATTTGTCTCTTGACTGAGATGTTAGAGTGCTCAGATTAAACATATTAGTGGAAAATATTAAGCCATCTTTCCAGCAGTGCTCCATTCTGATGCAGCAAGGTGGTTAAGTGCTTCATAGCTGAATTCCATCCTGCGGCAACTCTGATTTTATCATGTAGGGTGTAGTAGGACCCTTATGCTTGGAGTGACTGCAGTGCAGCAGTTTTCCTCTCTGATAGTGGGTTAAACTGCTGTTGCATCTATTGTAACCTGTGGGGTTTGATGAAGGAGCTGCAGGACTGAAAGCTTAACTGTATATGCTCCAAGTACATGCTGATGTGAAAAAAAGAAATTACATCTTTGTAAGAATATAATCTCTCCATCGACAAATTAAATTGAGTAAATTTTCTTCTCTTTAATTGAGTTAGATTTTTGTAATGACTGCTTAGTCCTTAAAACATCACTATAATGGGAATATAGATGCACTTTAATTGAATGCAGATCCTCTCTTCCTCAACTTGATTACATATCCCATTGGATCCTAACTGGGAATCTCTGGTTCCTTAAACCTGGTTACTGCTTTGTCACCCAGTTAAGAAAAAGCTATGAGCATGACGAACAACTGGGCTCCAGGCCTCCTTCACAAAGACAAGAGAGATTCTGCAAAGAAATCAACAAGTGTGTTAGGTATTGCCACCTGTGTGGCACTGGTGATTTGTAGCTTCTCATTCTGCAANAATTCACTTATCCAAAGAAGACAATTTGGTTGTCACCAATTAGAAAATCTCTAATCTTGGTTATTGAAATTCCTCATTTTTGACTAAAGAAACAAATTTGTTCTGGATGTTCTGGGAATTCTTAAAATGTAGCAGGTTTTTATTTTATGTTTTTCCCTAAACTTCCCTTTGGCACCCTGAAAATTAATGGTTTAATACAGTGCTTAACTTCACATTGGTACAGAGCAGGCCAGACATAGCAATTGGTTGAAGATCCGTAAAACAAATGGTATTGATTTTTCAGTCTTTCCATGATGGGCTAGACCCTCTCTCTTTGATCTGCAGGTTATGAAATTACTGAGGTGTCATATGCAAACTGGCACAATCTGCATCAATACAGATGAGGGCAGAGTGTGAGCCAAAATTTGGTACTTTGCTAGTGATTTTCTTACTGCCTTCATCTTCCCAGCCTTTCAAGAAATGCAAGCCTTGGTGGAGGGACAAAAGCAACTGTATGAGGTGAGGTTAAGGAAGAAACCAAGGCATATTAGATCAAATTTGAAGCTAAGTCAGAAGAGAGACAACTGTATTTCCTTTTACTTTTCTTATATGTATTATTATAGATCTATTATTTCTAACTCACTGACAGTAATTCTGGGAATAAATGCTCAGTCCTAGAACTTGCTGAGTACTTTGC